>JAGKQA010000249.1:0-46304 GCA_022609195.1 Plenodomus libanotidis
CTGGATCGTTTGGATCGCCACGATCCCATCGATCCATATGCTCGCCCTAACCCTTTTGGATTATCTAATCCTTCTTTGCTGACATAAGAGAGATTCCCCACTTGATGTGTTGGATATCAAGCTCCTAATGGCGCAGCTGACCGCTGGCCTGTTCCTTGCTCTGCTGTTGGTGCCTTGGGTCATAACATATCCTATACTAGCCGTATATAACAACCGCAGTATTGGAAGGTTCCACTGAGCTACACAGATCAAAAGATCAGCTAATATTCAAACTCGATATTCGAATATTCCTTTCAACCGTATATATAGCTCACACCGGACCAGGGTCGTGACACTATCTCCCTCCTTAAGGTCTTCGTCCCGAAGACCCAAAGGTATACGGCTAACCCCCAGATCTGCACTAACGCAATTGGGTGACGAGTCCAACCTTTAGTCAGCAGTCGCGATCTGTGAGCACAAACAATTGAAAATTGCCCGAGTGGGGACTCGAACCCACGACCTCGGCATTGCACCCATCGAGTTCGAATATTAGCTGATCTTTTGATCTACGTAGCTCAGTGGAACCTTCCAACACTGCAGTTGTTACACCGTACCCTGTATCCCTGGCAGAACGGTCCTCTTGCGGTGCTAAAAGGAGCTTATGGTAAGGCCTTAGGCGATTTTTCTTTATTAAATGATGCAAGCCCTATAGGAAAGATTGAGTTTATGAAGTACCTTATTAAATCCCGCACTGCTCTCACGCCTAGGGTTGTTAAAAAAAGCTAGAAGCATACCGGAAACTACCTTCTTTCTCGTGTAAAGGCCCTCCAGCACCCTGAAATTCAATTGATTAAAGAGAAACGCAAGGCTAGCTAAATGGATCACTCCTCGGTCGATAACTCTGGCAGTAAGACTGTTACTACAGATTTTATTACTTAAATAAGCCGCGGTAGAGACCACGATAAGAGACGCAAACTCCGAAAGATTGCGAATAGGCAGGATAATCTTATGGTACAGAATATTATTAAAGATTGTGAGATTGCTTAGATGAAGGCTCTTTTTAAGGGCAAAAAGCATAGGGCCATCCCTAATATAAACTAGCGGTTCCGAGAAGTCGTAGACCTTATAGCTAAGGGTATAAACCCTAATGAGGCTTTGAATAAGCCATCTGTTGACCCTGAGGGTAAACACTTTAGCAATTCTGAGGATATTAGCTAGAGTAGTGAGCTTAAGGGTGTTAGTAGTAAGGCTGCTTCTAGTAAGGAACAGAAAGTCCTATAGTCGCCGGTTCGAGAGTTATGAGCTATGTGCAACGGCCGCGCAGTTCAAAAGCCATCTAGGTACAATGATTAGGCTAATTCTTAGCATCAAAACCCTGTTTTTCTTTTATGTATCCAATATATATTTATTTATTAACGGGTGCTATAAGTAGTGAAGTTTTGGTGAGCGCGGGCGATTTAGTATGGCCGGGATCTACGGGTGGCCGGGATCTACGGGCCGGACTGTAGCTATCAAGGGCACCAGGACATCCTGTTAGCTCCCACCGAGTAGTCGCAATGCTCAGTCAAGGGGGTCGTCGCTGATCTATTCGATGTGGTCAGGAAGACACTTCGCACCAGTGCGAGTGCTTAGCATCGCTATGTAAGGAAACTGAATGCAACGTCCTTGGCGACGAAGCTTCACAATAAATCTGAGATATCACTGAAGATAGCTCGCTGCTACTGGAGGTAATTCTTGGGGGGGGGGGGCGGGATTACTGAGGCGGAGGCTGTTAGAGAGAGCTTCAGGGAACTCGCTCTCAGTTGTGAAATGCTCCCATTCAGCCTGATCACGCTCTTGAGCCCCGGAATAGGAAATTGTAGTCATTTTCAAGAATACTGCCTTCTATATAGCTCACTTCTTAGGCAGAATCTTTCGTCGATCAAGAGGCAGAGATTTTCAATCATTGCGTCGTAAGATGCCTGACCATTTCCCAAGGCTTAGCCTTTATTTCCGCTTCGCCCATGCTGACAAGCTGGGCCTTTCGAGTCTATCTTTGACATGCAGATAGCTTGCTGCTTCTTCCAGTCTAAAGTGTGAAAATATCGGCGGGGCATCGGACGGAGAACTGGGTAGGTATGCGAATGACACACAGTGCACAGCTCGAGGACTGGAGATAATCGAGCCGCTGGCAGCCTTGTATCCGGCGTGTCTCCTCGAGACGTGTCTACCAGTCTCTTCAAAGGCAAGTCGGCGAGTAAACAAAAATGAAAAAGGTCCCGAGCGCTGTCAGGGTATAAGACGTTTATTACTTCGAACGGCTAATCACAACTCCGGACCCAGAAAGGATGCCAAACCTTGGAACGCCCGGCACAAGTAACAGTCCGAGGACAGGCGTTAACTCCGCGCTATTTCCTCGCCAGCGAATTGATTCGTAAGCCGTGGTTCTGTCGTAAGCGCTTGTGTATCCTTGATTTCGGAAGCAATCTACTTAGTAATTACTGCGGCCGCTTGCCATCTGACAAGTCAACAGAACTGTCTTGGCTCGGGCCGCCGACCTCGGGAAACTTCTGTACAGTAGACTCCGTAATGCATATCCGTACGAGTAGGCATGGACTTAAGAGTTTACCGAGTAAGCACGAAGGAATTGAGAACCAGCCCGCTGGAAAGCACGCTACGCTGCTTAATTCGACCTGTGCTGCGTTGTTGGTGCTGTGCCATTGAAATCCACTCATGCCAAAGTCCTATATAAACAACGACTTTCCAGGCTCCTTATACACAATGTCAGAACGAAATTAACTGTTTCAGAGCTTACCATTCAGTTCTTTCCAATTACCAGAATTTCTCTAGCTTTGATCATGTCAGGCAAAAGCTACACCGAACAATCGCAGCTGCACACAGAGGCGCCTTTCCGTGCAGCTCGGCTCACATATCCAGGCAACTTGCAAGAAGCTTTACGTTAAGCGCAAGTAGACCAAACCAAGACTCTCTTCGGTGTCGCTCAGAAAATTCCGAGTGTCTTCTTGACCAAGGTGAAAGAAACCTGGACACTAAATCGATCCCGACCGTGATTCTAATTCATCTGCCAAGGTCTTTGCGTCAACAAAGCCAGGCTTCATCTGGCTAGACGTTGAGCATGGGATGTTCATTCGTCTGGAGCTTCACGAGTAGGTCCATCACCGGTCTCTAAGGTCGAGACTCAATACACATGACTATAAATAGCTTACCACTCAAAAAGTGCTATCCAAGCGGCCCAACACCACTCCGAAGGCAAGACACTGGTGACATTCCGTGTTCCCAAGCACGATGACACCAGCCTATCAACAGCCCTCGACGCTGGCGCCTCAGGGATCGTCATCTAGTACTGCGAAAGCGCAGCGGAAGTTCGCGAGAAGCTCGACGAGATCTACTACCCTCCGCTCGGCAAGCGATCTTTCTCGCCGTGGACCTTCACGCCCGGTATCTCGGACCAGTCGCTGTACCCAGACGACGCGTTCAACATGAAGTCATCGAACAGCGACATCGTTATTGCACCGCAGATTGAGAGCGTCAAGGGCATCGAGAACATCGAGGAGATTGCGTCCATGAAGGAAGTCGGCGCGCTGATGTTCGGCCCCGGAGACTTCATGGCCGATGCGGGCGTGTAATTCAAGCTGGGCGGCGAGCCGCACCCGAAGTTCTTGGAGGCGATTGGCAAATTTGTGGGCGCTGCTCAGAAGTACAACAAACCCCTCTTGGGTAAGTGATGTCCTGCATACGAGCAATGCCTCCTGTGGCTTGAGTGTATCGACTAATCGTGATCTCCGTTACAGTGCTGCTCAGGCTCCCTCAATGACCCCAATAATGATTGGGCAAGGCTACGACGCCATCGGTGTTTGTTTCGATGTCTGGGGAATTGCCAACATGGCTGCCAGTGGCATGAAGGAGGCCAAGGAGTTTGCTAAGCAAGCAGCAGCTCCAGCAGGTGCAAAGGTGAAGTTGTTGAACGGCTCCGGCAAGGAGGCAAGTAGCTGAGCCAAAGGATGAATGACTCTTCATAGATATCATTTTGGCTGGTTTACATTTCCAACGAATAGACTCTAGATGATCAGAGTGCATTAGCGAGAAATATATATGGGCAATGAAAGGTGAAGATAATACATATGTACGACGTTTAGCGTTGAAATGAAAATTGACTGACACTACCGCCGTCGCACATCTTGTCCTACATCTCGCAGTTTCTGACACCGAGCTGGCCATACGGTACATCAAAACTAAGTTTTCAACAAGATTCGTCGAGAGGAGGGCGGTCCCGAAGGAGGCGCACCCCATGAAGCCGGAGCCGCTTGTCGACCATATGACGAAGCAGGGGGCTGCAGACGTTGTTGAAGTGGCTGTGAACGACGCCCACCGAAGCCAGAAGGCGGAGCATGTCTACTTGACGACGAGACTTCTCGTTTTCTTTGGTGGGGAGGTGATCGTGCATGACCCAATGATGAACCTGCTTGAGGCCTCGATTTTGACGTTGACGGGTAGTAAAAGAGTGACTGTATTTGCTGGTGATCAGGACCAATAAACAAAAGAAAAGACTATCCGTCCGTTCGTCAGGTCCGAAGGGGTAAAGGAGGAAGAAAGAGGTCTAGCGGTAGGGCTGGAAGGAGATACAGATCTTTGCCTAGCACTAGAATCCCTGTATCTAAGCCCTATTTCAATACTAAGACTGATATGGTACCGGCTGTGTGCCGTAAGGCGCACTACCTGTCACTGGGTCATATACCGGCCATTCTGTCACGCGTATGTCTTGTTTCTGCCTCTTGTTAGCTTCTGGCGCTGCCTCCATGTTACGGAGAGCTCCATTCAAGGAGGAAAGATCACCACTGCTACTAGTAGCACTGACCACTCGTGATGAATTCATTTCTAATAATCGTTTCGATGATTGTATAACGGCCGAAGACCGGAATAAGGTAGGAAGACTCAATATGAGAAGCAAAGACGGATGGGTGTTGGAGATCTGAAGGAGAGCTGCGTTCAGTGGTATGGCACGAGGCAGAACTATAACGGACTTACAGATTTCCCTGCATAATTTCTGCACAAGTTCTGTTGGGTAGATATGAGCCTTGTGGGGCAAAACGGTGCAGATTACCGTTGCTTACTGCTCCAATAGTTGGTATTTACCAGGCAGCGCGCTGACCGTCCGCAGTTGAACACAGTTGGGTTCCTTGAGAATGTCAGTATTGATCAGTGCTAAGCTGTCTTTCGACCTTCTCCTTCTAATCCCATTCACCACCTTGTGTATACCGCAACACTTCAGCCATCACCGCATCATTATCAGGAACGATGTCCGCGAAACAGCCACATGAATTAATCACCTGCCTATTACATTCCACTTCCGACCAAAGACCACATCCATCGTTTCATTCTCAAGCCTGGCCAAGGCAATGATCCTCTCCAAGGGACGCTCGAAACTATCAATCTCGATGATGATCTCGAAACAAGCCAATTTGAGGCTATATCCTACGTCTGGAGTGTGAATGACCAAGAGGAGACTGTGGCTTTGGATCCCGGAACCTTCCTGCAAATTACACCGAACCTGAGAGCCGCACTTGCGCAGTGATGTTGTCAAGATGCGCCCCGAGCTTTATGGGTCGACTTTATTTGCATAATTGAGAAGGATACGCAAGAGAAGGGAAGCCAAGTTGCGATGATGGGTCGTATCTATAAGAGCTCACGAAGTCTGATTTGCCTCGGCCCCGAGCAAGACCTCCATGAGTACGCCATGCGTATAAAATCCCTCTTACTCGACGTCAATCGCATGATAGAAGGGGTATTCCGAAATCCAAACTTCACGTGGGATTGAAATACCTTCCCATCCCCCAAGAAGTCGGAACTGCTGCTTAGAGACTGGAGATGAAATTTGATGCGCGTCCTTATAGGACGCCCGTGGTTTGTAAGAGGTTGGATAGTCCAGGAAGCAGCCCTTGTACAGACTGATACCCGGGTCCTATGCGCCAACTCCGAATTCCCCTGGCTGAATTTACAGAGAGCTCATTTCTGGTTTTGACGGCGCGCATGGTCCACAATATCTACCATGGGGGAAACACAGAGCAATGACATAGGTGTATAGACATTGGACATCCTTCTGTCCCAAACCTTTGCTCTGTATCGCGAGAAAGGGGCGAAGACTTTCGTCCCAGATCAGCAGAACATCAACTATCTCAACGACCTACAATGTCTGGATGAGGCTAGGATCTTGAAACTCCTTGATCCAAGAGACAGGGTGCATGCTTTCTTGGCGTTACCTACGAACAGCAAGATCATGGCCAACATCCAACCAGACTACAAAGTATCTTATTTCGACGTATACCGAGACTTCGCAATCAAGCCTATCACGGCTGAGCAGAATTTGGATATAATCTGCTACGTTCACCACAACGAGAACTCAATTTAGGATCCGAGACTCGGCTCTTGGGTCCCTCGCTGGGATTTGTGGTCCGAAAATACCGTGAGTCTCTACGAAACCCGCTAAAAGCGTTCAAGATCCTACCTGCTGAGGCCAGCATTGGCTCGAGATGCAGGGTTGAAGAGGATGGTCTCGGTCCACAAGTTCGAGCTGTGTTACTTGACTCGATTGTGTATGTTTCGAAGGCCCCAGACAAAAAACGCAACGGCACTTGAATGGCCTTGAAAGATATTTATTCCAGGGACTCAACCAACAGACTCAATAGAGAGGCGACTACTTATCTTGGGTGGTAACGGCAGCCACATTACTACGGAGGTTATGTGGGAATGCTATCAAAATAACATACTGTTGTTATATTTGTCCCTCACACTTCTCACATACTTCAACCTCTTAATGTGGGAGTCTTTTCTTATCTCAAATGGTCCTATCGGAAAAGACTTAACCAACTATATCAATAGGAAGACTCAACAACTGCTGGACAGAGGGATTTCCTGGAAAATTATCGCCTTTCGCAATTAAACGGTCTTTCTAATCAAAATATCAAATCTGGGTGGAAAGCGACTGGTCTTTAGCCCGCGGCACCGAGTAAGCCACTCTTAAGCCATTTGCTATCGGAAAACAGTATCAAAAGGACTCAAGAAAGGATTTAATAGACCCCAGGGGAGTTGAAAAGGGCCAAATTTACATCACTATGGCTATTAGATATACAACCTACGATCTGGTCAACGCTACGGAAGTCTCGAGATCTGAGGGATTAAATCGACTTATTCAATAAGGACGGTTTAGCTAATCAAACTTCACATTACCTCTTTAGAAAGGTTATAAAAGGCTTTGGTGAGAAGGACCTGCTATTGTCACAAGCCCTGAAAAAAGTGGAAGTGTTGAAGGATAAGATTGCGGCCAGTCAGCCACAAAAGAGAAGGAAGGTTAAGTTAAGTCCGAATTCCAAGTTCGCTACAATTAATAATATAATGCGCACCCAGGAGGAGGTTTCAGGGGCTGTAAATAGTATCGTTGAAGAGAGCGAAGCTGAAAGTATAGTTGCTGAAGAGGACTGTGTCGTAGTTGCTTAATTGAATTAGTTATGTGGTATTGAAATAAGGTAGTGAGAAAAGTGGTGACTTTTATGGGGTGAGCCGAAAGTACGCAACTCAACTTAGTGCCTGTGGATCAGCATCAACTCAGGCGCGGAGGGATTTTGCCGGTTTTACTTGTCACCGACGCCCTTTGATGACAAGGCTGCGCCGCATCACCCTGGTGCCTTGATCGATTGATTCACACTCAGCGACGGCCGTACCCAATAATTGCGAGTGAGGTTTGCCTTCTTTGTAACCATATTGCAGACTAGCGACTTCGTCACAACAAGCATAATGAAGTCAATCGGCTTTCTCGGCGGCATGACCTACCACAGCACCGCCCTGTATTACACCCTCATCAACAAGCACATCTCCAACGCCCTCGGTGGCTCGGCATCAGCCTCAATGATCATGTACTCCGTCAACCACGCCGAGACTGCTGCGCTCTTCACCGCCGGCAGATGGGATCTCGTGTCTCAAAAGTTCATCACAGCCGCGAAGCACATGAAAGCGGGCGGTGCTCGAGGCTTCGCCATTGGCTGCAACATCGGGCACAAAGTGGCGGAGGAAGTCGAAGCTGAGTCAGGCTTGCCAGTGCTGCACATCGCGGACTTCACAGCGACTGCCGTCAAGAAGCTAGGGCTGTCGAGGGTTGCATTGCTGGCTACGAGGGCGGCGATGGAAGACGACTTCATCAAGGGGCGGTTGAGTGAGAAAGGCGGGGTGGAGGTCCTGATTCCTGATGAGACAGAGAGGATTGCTATCAATGCTGCGGTGTTCGAGGAACTCGGCGCTGGTATTGTTACTGAGAAGACGAAGTTGTTGATGAGAGAGGTTGTGGACAAGTTGGTGAAGCGAGGCGCGCAGGGCGTGGTGCTGGCTTGCACGGATCTGCAATTTGTTTTAAAGCCTGAAGATGTGTCGGTCCCGGTGCTGGACACGATGGAGTATCACGCCAAGGGGCTGGCAGACTGGTCGTTGGAAGTCATGCCGCGGCTGTAATGGTCAATGCATTTCCATATACCTCTAAGCGGGAAGTTCTCGAGGTTAGCTGCAGTGTGCGCAAGACCAAATTGATGTTACTCGGAGAATCGATGCTTCTGCCGCTGATCAAATTATGTAAAAGTCTGCGCGAGTCTCCACTATTCCTCTGTTTCCTCGCCAAATTGACTCGGGCCTTTCCGCTCTTGCCCAGACAACCTTCCTCGACTGACCATAAAATTCCCTCAAACTTACAAAACTCACGATGTCAACCTACAGGTCCAGCTCACACTGCGAGCATGTATCCGGGCTATTCGCAGGACACGAAGATCGGGGGTGGGTCCGGCAACACATTTGGGGCCTCGACATAGACCGCCGCGTCATGACAAAAATGCTAGAGCAACAGTTCGGCCCACAAGGCTACGGATTATGTATAGTCGATGGCGACCTATACAAAGTCTGGGCTCCCAGCGAGATCAGTAAAGTAAGTCAAGCGACGGAATCTGGGTGAGAGTTGATTCCAGCAGGACAAGCCAAAACTGATAGCAGACCAGAGCGACTTTACGGCATATAAAGCAGCATCACGAGAGCGAGCCAAGGTCTTGAAGCCCAAGGGTGCTCTTGTAAGCCGACTGTGATCCAGAGCTTTCGAAGCACATCGGAGAGGAAGCCCGTACACGCGGATGACATTTCATCACGTCGACGTTCGAAAGGGAATTAATGGCAGCGCGATAGCGACCCACGATCTTTGCGTGCCAACTCTTGCAGGCTAGTTACCAGTACATTATCCTGGGGGAAAATTCATCAAGACAAGTGATTTCGATTGATTATCGAGGAGGTCACTGAGAACAGGCAATCTCTGCATTGGAAGTAGTCAAGCATAGCTGACCGCGAAAATATGAATTTAATGGGGTTAGTAGCGGCTGTTGAGCTTCAACAACATTTGTGGTACTTATCAATCCGTAGTGCAAGCGATGATTCTGTCTAGCACTTTTGAGAAATTCTGAGAGCTCATGTCGAATATTGTTCAGACCTTTTCAGCACAAGCCCTCCAGAGTCGAACGTGGCAAAATTGACTGAATCATCTACATATTGTAAGCACATAGATCATGAGCATGTCAAAGGTGGATTTGCAGTCTGGCACTGGCGGGTGAGACTTGAAGTTCGAGGAAAGCCACGTCGTCGATATCCTTGCTCGTGTAGTCGCAAGACAGGTGCTTAGAGATGGTGCGAGATGCAAGGCTCCGCCTGAGACTTCCGCTGATCTTGTCCAGGAGGAAATTCTCGCTTTGAGAAAGCCGTTCGGACGGCTTCGCACATTCCCAGACAGGCAAGAGCGAGGAGCGCTTGCTGGGAGGCTCTGTGGGGTATTGCATCGACCCATTTCGAATGGAGTTCGAGCCGTTCTCCTGAGATGTCGTGGATACTTTGGATGTAAGCCGCTCGACAGTATGATGAATCACTGAGTCAGTGGATGTGGCATTCAGCGCCTGGACATCTACTTGAAGTTGTAGAGGCGTTGTGTCATGTCTTCACAAAGGTATATACCTAGATAGACTCCAGTGGTTCTAAACAGCTTCAATGAATAAAACATCCACAGTATCGGCCCCTTACCAGATTCTGAACGAAGAACCTGTGCGCAAACACAAGGAGGGAAAGACGCTGCATCATGTCCTGTACATCTGAAGCCCAACACCTTAGCGAATTTCCGAGCGACTGGGAGCTCATTGGAATCAATTAAAAAGGACACATAAATTTTGATTGTTATTGCAATCATGGAATCTTGACCAAACGCTTTCGCCGAATCCACTTTCGGGTCGACTTCGAGGATGAGACGTGGTGGGTATGGACTCCCGATCGGCGTACTAGGGTGCCTCTCCTACGCCATTTCACAGTCAATATATTGTCATTTCTAGAAGTGGTCCATGTGGTATCAGGATATGTCGGAATCATCAAGCTGTGTTGGGTGGTAGGAGCAGATCATTTCTCAGGCGATGATACAGAGCTTGAAATGACGTATGAGAGAAAATGAACACGGCGAGGATGTTGGGTTGTGGAATAGTTGCTGTGCACAAGGTAGCAGACATCAGAGGTAGACCGTTGTTTCACACTGTTACTCGAACTGGAATATAGACAAGGCATTTTGTGAACACTTAGAATGCGGAAATTCTGGGTCTCACAACGTGATCGGGTTGAGCCTTGGGTGTCTGACACACAGTACTCTCCGAAAACTATGGCTTATCACAATGCTTGTCCACAACGTTTGAGCGGCTCATTTGCCCAAGGTGTGCTATTTCTGTAAGCTCCCATTCAGTCATTGTGATCAGCTCGATTTTGAGATATCAGGCTCTTGCTGCGTCCTTATCAATAAACTCTAAACAATCCCTTCCGCTCAAAAAGCATGCGTTATCTGTGACATTGCTGCGCCCTGATGTTGGAATCCTCTGTCCATGCCTATCGGCGCAATATAATACGGCCCAGTGTACAGACCGGAACTTGATCTAGATTCCCCCCTGACGGCCACGGCTTGGCATCATATCTGAATTTCTAAAAAAAGAAAGGTTAAAGTCGAGATGTCTGCTCCTACGATACAGAAGTCAAGGTCTAGTTCATGTAGAGCACTTCATTGAGCTAACCCCTCACATTAAAGCACCATTTCCTCCACTAAGTCCACTACGAGACACAGTCTTCAAAGTCTGTGGCGTCGAATCTCATCTGCCGACTTACCAGTCCTTAAAAAACCATTCGGCATGTAGTCCCTCAAAATGGACATGCCAAAGCAGGGCTTAGGCATCGCGCCTTCTACACAGATGAATTATGATATTTCCACTGGCGACATCAAAGACATCGGCTACGACGACTTCGAGGTTTTCAGCGCGGGGGAAGACGGTCAAGTCAATTTCCGAACGGTCGGCTGGGTCAGGGCAGCAATATTCCTGATGAAGCAAACATTTGCAACCGGAGTCCTGTCTATGCCTGCGGCTATGTACTTCCTGGGCTCCGTGGCCGGCTGCATTTCCATCGTCGCCTGGGGCGCAATTAACACGTATCTGGCGTACGTGCAAGCAAAGTTCAAGCTGGCGCACCCGAAGCTGCACACGATCGTTGACGCGGCGAACATCGCGGTGTTAGACTTGAGCGGCAGCAAGGAGGTTGCAAAAGTCGCGAAAGGAGTTATTGAGGTGTTATATCTGCTGTCGTGGCTGTTGCGCATTGGGCTATCCGTCCTAGCTACGAGCACTGCGCTGAATGCGTATACTAGCCATGCTACGTGCACGGTGGCGTTTAATGTTGTGGCTACTATTCTGTCTATCACAACGGGGTTTATTCGTAAAATCTATGTCTTGGGAGTTATCTTGTGGGCTGGATTCGTTTCTGGGCTCGTGTCGGTCTTGATTGTGGTCATTGCGGTGACAATACCTGATCGACCCGCTGCAGCACCACAGGTACGTTGTGTCATAGTCCCGCCATGTTAGCGAGCCCGAGACTCACCCGCGCCGAGCGACTTGCTTTAATTAAGCCAGGTGTGAAGCAAAGCTTGTTGACATATGCAGACCGGCCGATTTGAGCTTGGATTCCAGGCGTTACCCCCCCACCCCCGGCAGGCACGACATTTGTCCAAGCCTGGGCTGCCTGCGTTGCCATCCTTGTGGCCGCGGGCATGATCTCCGTCCACGTGTCCGCCAAAAGCCTCTTCGTACGCGTGCTGCGCGGAACGCACCACCTGACGGAGAACACGTTTTGGCACTGGGCTGTGTGGTTCAGCTGCACTTCGGCCTGCGGGATCTTGGGTTGGCTGCTGGCTGAGGCGATTCCGTTCTTCACGAGCCTGGTCTCTCTGATCCGATCCTTGGGCTTCGGTCCCTTGGGTGTGTGCTTACCGCCGTTTCTTTGGTTCTCGCTGCACCGCGGCTACCGGCGTGGAAGTCCGAGACAACAGGCTCTTTGGTGGTTTCACTTCGGGATTCTTATGCTCGGTCTTTTCATCGTTGTTGGGGGAACATATGCCAGCGTCATAGACATCGTGGCTCAACTGAGAGCCGGCAATGTTGGTTCAGCCTTCTCTTGCGCAGATAATAGTACAACGCTTGTAAGTTCGTGAGGTTCGGAACTTTAATACTTATTTAGGTAAAGTGAGGTGCTTGGGAACCTGCAAAATCTTTATGACGATGGCTCTTATGGATGAGAACTCGTGTCGAAATTCTTTGTGAGATGACAAGTCACGGGTGAATGATGTTTGGAGTTATCGCATGTGGAATAGTCAACTATGTTGATCGTATTGAGGTCACCGTATGTGAAATGATCAACTATGGAATAATTGT
The DNA here is from genome assembly GCA_022609195.1 of Plenodomus libanotidis. NCBI lineage: Eukaryota > Fungi > Ascomycota > Dothideomycetes > Pleosporales > Leptosphaeriaceae > Plenodomus > Plenodomus libanotidis. The sequence continues at coordinate 12,777 of JAGKQA010000249.1, forward strand.
ATTTGAGTCCATCGTATCTGGTATGCTCGCATATAGGGTGACCAACAATGGCTGTGACTCATGGGATAGACAGGTGGTCACCATCTTGTGACGACTGGGAGACTGTATAGCCGCTCCTGCTCTATACTTAGTAGTTTAGCTAGGCACCTCAGCAGGCACTCCAGGTCTGCAGTTGTTATTGCTCCTAGTCCCAATTCCCCACGACATCCACAGACCTTGTAAAAAATTTTTAAACTGCGTACCACAACAGTTGTCTAGTCTGATAATTCATTCGTTTTGCCATATTTCTCTTCTAACATGGGCGCCGACAAAAGGAAGAAGACGCCGGGGTACTCTGCAAAGTCGTCCAACAAAAAGGACATCAGTAAGGCCAAGACTCCAGCCCCCGCCACTCCGGATCCCCCTCCGCCTCCAGTCCCGGCTCGGGCCCTGGAACCGCTGGCTGGAGACCCGATCCAGATAGACGTGGATCCACAAGACCACCACATCCCGGGGTGGTATGTCTGGTTCAGGTCCTCGCGGCTTGTTCATTGCGTCGTCACTCTCGCCAGTGTCTTCAGGGCCCTCATTGTTGACTACATATACAATCTCCCTCTCACGCGAATTTTGCTCGTGTTGTATTGTGGGTGGGTGGCCTCGTCTGCGCCTCACAACATGCTCACCAAGCCGGTGTGTATGTGACAGCCGCCACATGCGGCGAGCTCGACCCACCTGGGCTCCAGGCCGAATCAAGACCGTGGCTCAACGGCTTCATGAAACTGAGTCGCACGCCTGCACGTCGTCGAGATCACGGCTTTCAGATGAACGAGCCCAGTAAGTCCACGTCTCAAGACGAGGTTATCAGCACGGGCGCCAGCGATATGGTGCTGCTCCACAGTGTCATTGCGCGAGGCTTCAACAGCATCTACCATCAAGCATCCCATGTGCAGCAAGCCGATGTATCAGACTTTGTCGTGTACGCTGCAGTGTGGTAGAAACTCGTTGAGGCGCATCATGTTCTAGAGGAGCAGAAGCTGTTCCCCGAAATTGGGATGCTGTTCAATAACACCAGCATTTTCACGAGCTCCACAAGAGAGCACAGTACGTTTCGATCGTCCAAGTGAAACAAGCATGGATTCGACCTTTTCACAGCATTTTTCGCGCGTGGTCTTTACAACTTTCCAAAACACCTGGGTAGCCTAAGCATTTTGCAGGGACTGTACTACCGCAAGATCAATGCCTCCGCGCTGCACGAAATCATAGAGTCGTTCCGCGAACCGATGGAGACACACTTGAGAAATGAGATCACTAGCATCAAGGGACTTGCGAACCAAGCCAGATGGAGAACTTCGGGGAACGACACAGGCGCGATGCTTGTGGGATATACTCGACAACTGGCGCGAAACAGTTTTGCAGAACGCTGGAAATCCCGACGTAGTTCGCGTTCTTCATCTAAACCACGACCGCTTTCAATTCGAGGAAGGGATGTGGGACACATGGCTGCTCAGGTGGTTGGTGGAGTACGACAAACAAAAAAGCGGAATCTGCAGACAGGAAGGTTCTGTGTATAATCCGCGGGTTTGAATCGCCCGCTGTTGATGGGCACTGGATTCTAGTGTATATACACACTATCATGAGCACAAAGTGGCTACTAGCGCTGAAAAACTGAACTACATTACTCTCATCACGGTGATTCCTGCTCCCCGTAGCGACTATCATATGGTGTGGGTGGCAACGGCGGCGGACGCGCTCGACCTTGTCCTGCTGACGAACCACTTGCCCCACTCGTCCACCAGCCAGATACGCGCTGGCTAATACTCCTTCGCCCGCCATAGGCCGGCGCTTCTGCCGCATCCTCCTGCTCGTCTCCAGCGTTTGCAGGCGATATAACTTGTTGAGGCAGGTTCATCTCATCAAATGTACGTGCTCCCTTGGAGTCTCTTCGATCTCCTCCATCACTCTCGCTGGGGGAACGCGCGCGAGCTGACTCCGGAGGTGGTGTTGGCTGTAGTCGAGGAGACGAGGCGTTTGGCTGATCGAGATTGTCACCGACATCTTTAGACAGCTCATGCCACTGACTCATGTCTTGGTCCTCGGTGCCATGGCGTAAGTCCGGCGGAGGCGTTACCAGTGGCCGAGGAGATAGTGGACTGAGCGCCGCGGTGGGTGTCTGGCCATGGTTGACCTCCAGAGCTTGCAGTTCGTGATGGTCTGTTTCGATAGCTGAATCTTCGGTTGACCCTGATATAGGAACCGCTACGATCTGCTGCTCATCATCTTCTTCGGACATCGAGTCTTCCTCGTCCTCCCACATGAAAGACTCCAGCGCAAGACTGCTCCGGTAGAGTGTTGAGAAACGTACTGGGTCAGGCACGATTTCTTCTTCGTCTTGCTCCGAACCAGTCTCGAAGGCCGCCGCTGCTTGTGGTGATGTGGGTGCTGAGGGTAAAAAGTCCAGACCCAAGTCCTGCGTGTACAGACAGGACAGGCGGACTGGGGCTGAGTTCTCGAGGTCTGGCAGGTCTTGTTGCGGAGCTGGGTCGGGGAAGATGGAGTGCTCGTCTTGCTCGTCCTCGATTGGGTTGGTGGTGGGGATTGGAGTTGTGAGTTCGCGATCGGCCTCGGTAAGTGTCGGAGAAGCTGGTATTGCGGGATCGTCGGCGTCGTCGAGGTCGTCCATGCTAGGTTCGCCCCCTTCCTCGCCACTGTCTTCAGCCAAATCAGAGGACGAATCGCCCTGACTCTCCGTCTCATCGACATCCGAAGATGCAAGGTCCCTGTCCTCAACTTCATTTTCACTCTCACCGTCGCTCGCGACCTCAACGTCTGACGACTCGTCGCAGTCAGAAGCTTGATCCACGTCCTCGATATCAATCTGATTTTCATCAACATCCAAGCCGCGTTCGTCGACAGAGCCTTCTTCAGGCTGAATGTGAAATTCCTCTTCGACTTCACTGCCATCCTCCAAGATCTCGTCACCTAGTTGCTCTTCGCCATCATATTCGTCGATGCCACGACCAGAGCCCTCAGACTCATCTTCTTCCAAGGGCAGGTAATCTTGCTCGTCCAGTGGGTACCCTTCATCTTCCTCTATCATGGGGAAGTCCTCGCCCTCCCCAATCGGTTCCTCATAATTCTCCTCAGCAGGACTCATCGAGCGGTCCTCCCCAACATACATGTCACCAATGAGCAGCTCCTCGTCTTCGTATTCCCTGGGCGGTTCTTCATACTCGATGGGGTCCATCGGAGGCTCTTCAACCCCACCAAGTAGATAGTCTTCCGCCTCGCCGCCCAGAACCAAGTTGTCATCTCCAGTCATCGATGGAAAATCATCGCTTTCAACGGGACGAAAGTCGTCCACCTCGCCGCCCATTGCGAACTCATCCCCTCTGTCCATGCTTTCCACTGGAACATCGCCTGGTCCACCGAGAAGGTACTGATCCGTCTTGCCACCCATCGGAGTCTCACCACCTTCGTCGATAGGATACTCTCCCGCATCTTCTTGCCCTTTTTGGTCATCCAATTCGTCATCAAACCAACCAGCATCGCAAGGCTGAGCCTCGTCGTCTATGGTTGCTCCTCCTTCTAAATCCAAATCGCCTGCCGGATCATAATTGTCCGTCTCTACTGAGTCATATTCAAGCACATCTTCGATGTCATCGGCGTTCTGGATCTGGCCATCTGCTTCCTCGCCAGCGCCGTGCATATTGGGGCTCGTCACGCGACTTTGGATGAGACTTGCTATGTTTTCTTGGTCGTCAACATGAAGCTCATCCTGGGGCATGTCGTTTTCCATATGTTGTTCGCCATCGTCTAGATGCTCCATGTCGTTAGGTTCGCGACCTAGGTCCATATCTCTGTCTGAAGCGGCGTCCGAGAACGGCATCTCCTCGTGTGGAGCATCGTTATCAGCTGAAGTAAAGGCACCGACGCCATCAGCTGGGTAGTCCATGTCGGTGTCTTGCTCTAATGAGGTGGGTAGAGGTTCGTCCATGGGATCGAAATCCCGGTTCGGATCAGCTTCCGAGAATGGCGCCCCATCATAGGGAGCATCGTTGTGGACTGGAGCAAAGGCCCCAATCCCGTCTGCTGGTGGAGGCCCGTCCATGGAATTGAAGGTGTTGCCGATATTGTCGTCGAACTGCCCTGGGCCGGAGTCGCCAGGCGGCAGGCCAGCGAAGTCATTGTCATAGTTGGGAGTATGGTCGTCGGGATAATTTTCCATCTCAGCTCCGCCAAAGCCGCTCGGTTCACTTGGGTAGTCGTCCGTGGGGTAGCTGTCCGTCGAAGCCCTGTCCACCGGCGTCGAACTGCCCTGAAACTCGTCGGCGGGATAGTCGAAAGTCGGAGCCACTTCGAGTTCGCCAACCTGGCCCGTAAGACTGTCACCTGGGTAGCTGTCCGCCACAGGACTGCTAGCCGGTCTGTGGCTATTGGGATAGTCACCGGCAGGGAGGCCGTCTAACGCGGGTGCACCCCCGTGGTACTCATCAGCCTCATATTCAGGGCTTGCAGCGGTATCAAATCCACCAGGTTGGACTGCGAAGTCCTCGGCTGGATAGCTGTCCATCAAAGGGCTGTCTACCGGTTCGTGACTCTTCGGATAGTCGTTGATAGGAAGGTCGTCGGCATCGCCGCGGTAGTAGCCATCTGAACAGCTGCTTTCATGGTCATTGATCGGCAGGGAGTCGTTCTGGTAATTGTCCGAACGAAGAGCATCGTTCTCAATGTTGTCAAAATCAACCGCGCTGGGCTGATAGTCGTCAGCTGGAAAGTCATCGCCGGCGTCACTGTACGCGGGATAGTTGTCTCGCTGGTGGGCTAGGGGTGAATCCTCGTTATTTACGCTGCCGCGGCCGCCGACAGTAGGGCGGTAGTCTTTAGCTAGAGACGAGTAGCTGGCTCTGTCGCTATCGAAGGCCCTTGCGTTGTCTGAATCATAATCGACGGGCAAGCTGCCGCCGTGAAGGCTGCCAGCCCTGGCTTGGGAGCTGTTAACCGGGGTGCCGTCCCTCTGCACCTCGGCGTATTCCTGCGAACTGCGTTGATGGCTAGCTGCGGGAAAGTCGGCAATAGGGCTGCCATCAGTATGGCCAACAAGAGGGTAATCAGGCTCATTGCCGTAGGCGGTATCTGGCGAATTGCCGGCACCATATGCGTGATCCCTGTCGTGTCCTTCCACAAAGGAAGATTCATTGCCGCGGGCATATTCACTATCTCGAACTTGACTGTGACGCTCGATTGAAGGAGGTCCATTGGCCCAAGACGCATCCATAGGACTCCCCGGAGTGGGAGACTCGCGCGTAGCTAGAGGACCTACTGAAAGGGTGCGGTCGCCCATGTCATCGGCGCGTGGTGACTCTGGAGAGGCAGTCTGCATTGCCCTAGGATGGTCACTCGGCCAATTATCGTGCTCCTCCAGCTCAGGAGAAGCCCGCGGCCTCAAGACGTGGCTCGACAAGTCTGGGCTTGTGGATCCAACCCGCGAAATGTTATCGCTATGACCCCATTCGTTTTGCTGCTGGGCAGAAGGGGGCTCGACGGCCAACGACGCCTCGATTTCGTGAGCGGGAGCCGCGGTGCTCATGCGTGAGTGGTGGCGATCTGTGTCCTGAGCGTTGTCCACGGATCGTGTAGGTGGGGATCCGGCGTCGTAAGTATTGATGTGAGGGCCTTGGTCATTGTGTGGTACTCCCGTACCGTGCGGGCGGGTGTCCCAGTAGTTGCCAAGATCGTGTACCGTGCGAAGAGGTTCGGGCCTATGGCCTGCCTCAGGTGTGGGAGATGAGACGCTTTTTGTGATATGGTCATCACTGGCGACCGAGTGGGTTCCACCGGCTGGAAGGTCGTCCACTTGGTGCATGGAGAGTGCAGACCGAGGAGAGGTCTGATCAGCATTAAACTTGGAGCTCAGAGTCCTGCCAGACTCAAAGCGGTGTTCAAGCCCTGGGGATAGGATCTGGTCGTTGGGGTTGTCGATGCCAATATGGTCCCTGACGTGGTCCGGTTGTACTAGAGGCTCGCGCACTGGCTTCTCCTCTGCAGTAACCACCGATCGCGGCGAAGGTGTTTCGGCACCGAAGGCAAGAGGAGATGGAGAGCAAGGCGACTGCCGATGAGATGGCACCATCTGCTCGGCGTCTGCGGTGGGCTCCGAAGACAGATCCCGAGATGAAACTTCCTGATTTATATGTTCGTCCGTATACTGAGATGGCGTTCGGCCACTGGAAAGTTGAGGGGAAAGAACATTAGATCCTGAGTAAGTACCATGAGTCGGCTGGGGTGACGACAAGACAGAACTGGCGCCTGGTGACAGAGGACGAGCGGCAACATCGTCTGCCTGTCGAGGTGTCCAGCTCCGTTGTAGGTTCGTATTGCTCGAGCGAGACTCAAACGGTGCCGAAGCAAGATCAATCGAGTACGACTCGTACCTTTCATTATCGTTGGCGGTGCTACGTGGGGGAGAAGCCACAGTCTCAGGGCTAAAAGTGCGCTTGACATATGTGGCAGGTCCAGCCTCGTTCAGCAAGATTTTGTCAAATGCACTCTCCGAGCGAACATTGTTCATCTCACGAGGCATCGAAGCCGCTGGCGTGGTGTTGGGCTCAGGCGAAGCATAGTTGCGCGGCTGGTGAGCGTTCCGGTCGTCTGCCAGGGCATCAGGCCGAGTCTCCGGCGACCGCTCTGCGCAAGAAACAGTACCATCATCAGATCGTGACATGGATGTTTCATCAAGTGTTTCTGGCAAGTATACTGGCGTACTAGAAACATTTGGGGGCTGAGCATGGTTGTCCCTCGTGCCCTCGCTCCCGTTCATCTTGCGAAGACGATTCTCGGCACCATTTGGATTTTCCAAAGCAGGAACGGCAGGTAGTACCTCCTCATGACACTGACCAGACAAGAAGCCAGGATTTATCGACCTCACCAACGCTGGAAATGGTGGCCGAGCGTCACTGTCTTTCGTTGCAGGGCTGCCGACAGAAATGCTGGATGGAAGTGTCTCGAGCACGCTTTGCACAGGTGATATCATCGCGTCGCGATCCATGGCTTGCGTGGAGGATATCGAGAAGCGGCGAGAGTCAACTGGTGACTCGAAGCCTTGCGAGGATCCAACACCGGTGCTGTGGGTGCCAGATCGATCATCTGGAAAGCCGCCGGTAGACTTGTGGTCGGGAGCGACGTACTCGGACCCGTCGTACGACGACATGATGCGGTCCGTGATACGCTCATTGGGGTTGTGTAATGAAATGGTGGGCATAGTGGTTTGAGGCGGGTGAATGCTCGAAAGGATGGCATTGCGGTCTTGAAGAGACTGTAACTGTCCAGGCTGAACGTGATGCTTGATTGGATCATGGAGAGCAGCCGTAGCCAATTCGCCAGCACAATCCCGGTTGTGCGTTTGGTCTTTGCTCGACATGAATCCAACAGCTTGTGAAGAGCGTTCAATCACATGAGTAGCCGGCAATGACGAGGGTGTGCGGTCGGATACTATCTCTATGACTTGAGGGCTTAACTGTGTTGTCTGCATCATCGGGCTCTGCTCCACGAGACGCCGACTCTTGGGTAGGTGGGACGAAGACGACTCGATCCTGGCGAGCTGCTCAAACGCTGGAGAAGCTGCATAGACCAGCCCAGGCTGGATGGCAGGAGTAGTCGAACGCTCGACGAGACGCGTTGACGACATCGGCCCAGGGGACAACGGTTTGTGGCTCGCAGGAAGCATGGTAGGAGAGTGATCGGCCCTCGGCAGAGAATGCTGAGCAGCCCTGTCTTGGAAACTGGCTGGTATCGACTCATTTTCAACTACGAGCAGTGGCACATCGGTGCTGCCCAGGGCAGAAAAAGGATGTCCATCTCCGGACAGAGGTGATTCAGAAAGTTTGGCTGAGTCTTTGGGTAAGTCGTTCTCTGGTGGATGAAGAGTGTGTGTTGATTTCGAAGTCTGCGCCTTTACAGAAGTCGATGACGGACGTGTGCTCACAAACAATGGTTTGGGTACGTTCTTTTCAACTTCGTGTAGTTGCGTTGTTGTTGCTGCGGGAATTGCAACTCCGAAAACACCGTTAGAGGCACCCCAAAGTTTGACCTGGTCAGACCGCATATTTCCAGACTTCAGCGCAGAGGCGTCGCTCGCCTTGCTCTGAGACAAGTCCTCGAAAGGCGCTGGAACATCGGAGCTAGCGGGGGTTTGCGACAACAGCTTGCGTGTGGTCTTCTCGCGGGAAGCGTCTTGGGTGTCAATGAAGAGTCCACAGGGAATCTCGTCATCGCGGGCTGCTGGTCTTTGCAGAGGTTGCTTCGGCGCTGCGATTCGATCATGAGAGGCCTCTTTATTATCCACGCCAGGACGGATAGTTGCGGGCGGTAGGAATGGTGTTGGGTTAGACGACGAAGGATGAAAAATATCCCTCGACACCTTGGGCTCCACCACAACTGGAGTCCGAGACTCCTCCCGTATAACTCGCGATGAAGACGGCGTCTCGACAGCAACCTGCGGCACAGCAGAGAATGCCTCGTCGCCACTTGTCGACGTTGACCACGCCTGAGCGTGGTTGATCTTTGGCAACTCCGGAACGGTGACATCGTGCCCGGGCTGCAGCCCACTGATGCTGATGTTCCTATTCCGCCTACTCTTCCTCTTGACACTGGCATCGGTCGTAGTCGATAGATCCATTTTGCCAGCCGGCTCGATGTTCTGGAACATGACACTCTGACGTATCTGCTTGAAGAAGTCCTCCTCGGTAGGTTGGGGGCTGGCGACATCGGAGCCTTTGAGATCGACGGCCCTTGAGCCAGCACTTGGTGCCGCGTCAAGGACCGGGCCGCGATGCTGCAGTCCTGGACGCTGCGTCGGCTCCGCTACAGCTGCCCGAGATTCCTTCACGATCCGGCGTCCAGGCATCTCACCAGATTTTTGCTGGTCACCGACCTGATGACTCGAATGAGGCAGCGATTGATCAGGTTGAGATTCTCCGTTGCCGGACAGCCCAATAAGACCTGAAGTCTGATTAGAGGGCGCACCTGAAAGCTCCGGAGCGGGCGAACGGTTCTTACGCTCCGGCGTCTTGCCCTTGCCGGTCCACCGCCCAAGCAATGCCGACTTCTGTGCGTGGACCTCTGGAAAGGCAGTGGGAATATAGCGCGCAACATCCGGCTGCGCTGTTGAGGAGGCACTATTATCAACAATGAGGTCTCGGGGCTGGTCCGTCCACTGCACCCTTCGTGACGGCAGCTCAGCACCTCTGCCGTTCTGGTCGGCGTCTGGGCGATCTCGCGATACATTCACAGAACGGACTTCCTGAGGGCTGTCGGCTTGTTCGGTCGATACTCGTCCATTGGCACGCGAGGGAGCATCATCCGATTTTGTCGAGGATTCGTTGGTTGGGCGAGTTCCAAGCGGCGTGATGCTGTCAGCCCGCGAGGCCCGCTGCTTCACGAACCCTCTTGGCCTGTCCATGATAGAAGGGCCGGCAGTGCGAGGAGGAGATACTTCGACTTGTCCAGCAACAGGAAAACCCCCCCCGAGTTTTGGAGAAAGATGGGCAACAACTGGAATGAACTCATATGCGTCTGGCTCGGTCCTTTCCGTAATGCTTCGCATCGCCGGCGGTGGCCGGTTTGTGGTCACATAGCTGCCTCCCGCCTTCTGTGGCTTGACGTCTTGTGAGGAGCTGGTGTTTGGCATTGCCTGAGATGGTTTGGTGGGAACAGTGATGCTTGTTGCAGAGGTGGCGGAGAGTAGAGTCGGCTTTGACACACCCAGGAACAGCTCATCCTGCGGAGCAATGACGCTGGTGTTCGAGGGAAGAGACGGCAGATAGGCAGGGTCTTTGCTCCTCGTGCTGAAGTTTGGTCCGGACTCGGCTGGTTTGACGCCATGCTCACTTCGCAGATTTCCATCCTTCTCAGCTGACTTTGAGCCTGTAGTTCCTCGTTTCCTGTCGTTGAATTTCGATCGTAATGGTTCGAGAATACTGCTCTCAGAGACCAGATTAATGCTCTTCTGCTTCGGTTGTCGAGAGCCAGAGGCCTCGCTGCTGGTCGTAGGGGCACCGTTTCCAGGAATCTGTCCGGCTGATGGCAGATGTGACCCGTCCTTCTTGCGGTTTTGGGATCTCTCCGCTGTCCGAGACGGCTGATCATCGCGTACATTACCCCGGGAAACCTGCACGCTGCGAAACTGCTCTTTCGAGCTTTTCTCATGTACAATCGAGAGCGGCGACGGCTCGAAAGCCTTGCTGGGCCGCATAGCCTCCACCTGTCGAGTCGCATCTGGAGCACGAGAGGATGGGTCGTGTGAAGACCGCCCGGGCTTCTCGGTTATGATGGGGCTCACAGACGTCTCGCTCCGATTCACGCGGTGCGAGGGGCTGAAGCGTTCACTCTCAGACAGCGGATTCTGGCGCTGAGTGTTTGCGAAAGGTCGCGCTGTGTCGACTGACCGTGTCGAAATGTGGCTGGGACCACGAGGGGTGGAAGTGGGCTGTGTTGCCGGCGTGAAGGGGGCGTTGGATTTTCCAGGAAATGCTCTTGATGCTCCGACGGGCTCTTCGAAAGATCCAGAACGTCCCGAGGTGCCATTTGACGGCCTATTTTCTGATAAAGCAACGGCTTGAGCGCTCGGGGTCCTGCGGGTCTGTTGCGCATGGTCAGCATGGATTGGGAAGCCTTCGCAGGCCAGATATCTCACCTGCTCCGTCGCTCCCGGCAACTCCTCTCGATGCAAAGCTGGACGCAGTGGACTCCAAGTCTTCCACATGCTCGTCTCCGACTGAGTCACAAGGCCCTCTGGGTCTTGTGACGGCTGCTGCTTGGGAAACATGCGCAGTGGCGACTGGCTTCGCTTCGCGCCACCATCCCTAGCCGTCACCTGCTTAGGCAAAGCAGGCTTTCGAGTATCGTCTGGGAATGGACTCGGAGATGCGTCGCGAGCTGCCCGGATCGTACTCGAGGATAAAGTCGCAGGGTCTTGCTCGAGCGGGCTTCTCGAAATTGATCGCGCTGCAGGGCTGGCTACGGATGGCGGCTCGGCTCCTTGGGGAGCATTACTGGTGGTGCTTTGCGTTTCTTTGAGATACGACTTAGTCTGAGAGGGCTGGGGCTTGCGACTCGGGTAGGTACTCAATGAGGCGTCGCTCGTGTCGGTGATGATTAGTTTTGGGAGGTCCTGCCTCTGCACCCCTGGTCGTGATGTCGGCTGTGTGCTCAGCTGTGTGCTCAGCTGTGTGCTCAGCTGTCCTTGCGCTTCTGGCTGTTGCTGTGTTCTGGAATCAAATTGTGTCGCCTTTTCAGGAACAACAGGCTTCCGTTTGGGTGTGTCGACAAGTCGCACTTGATTATCTGCACCCAGGTTCTGGCGATGGAAGTCGTTTCCAGTCACTTCTCGTTGGACAGCCGGATGGCGTGATGTATCGACGCCAATGATTTTCTGCCTCGGCATTGAAGAAGTCTCTCGACTGCCTGCCCATCGGGATGCAGCATCTTGAGCCATACTTCGGTCCTGGTCCTGTGGTCTGACATTCCTGGTCGACCTAGGGTTCACACTGTTAGCTGACACATTACTTACTGCAACCGCCTTTGCCTTGCTCCCGCCTGGTGATGGTCCAAACGCATTCGTTATACCCAAAGGCATGCTCTGATCCTCTGGCATCGGTGACGGTGGGTTTCGTTGCAGCGGAGAGCGTGGCATGACCCCGCGCCCACTCCTGCTGCCTGAGGCGGCGTCGTCCCTCCTGCGTTCCTTGCCGCGAGACTGCTGTGTGTCGATCCGCAGGCCATTGGGCGATTTGCCCGGACCTGTCCGACCATCTCTGCTGCTTCCGGATGCGTTGTTGGCGACTGCGTAATGACTCGACTCGCCTCTCGAACTTGGCGGGTGCTGTGATGGGAATCCGTTGCCAGGCGGTCTTTGAGCCGGACTGGGCTCGGGACTTTTGCCTTTGGATGAGACTTTTGATGAAAATAAAGATCCGAAAATGGGCTGAAAGGTGGTCATCCGCTTTGCATCGCGAGCCATCTTTGCGTCAAGATCATCCTTGACTGCAAGCCTGTTGTCGTTCCTCCTGGGCTCGACCCGCTCGTTCTTTGTGATTTTGAGGTTATCTTGCCGCCTGGGCTCAACTCTCTGATTCCTGGACTCGAAATGGTCGTCCTTCTTAGCCTCAATCTTGTTGCTGTTGCTGCTGCTGCTGCTGGCGCTGGTGGCAGATGCACTACTGCCACCCCATCGGAAGGCAGGCTGGAAGACAGACAGCCTCTGCTGCTCCTTCGCCTTCTTTTGAACCTTGTAGTCCTTACCGGCCATTTTGTCGTATGTGGTGTTGTGGTCAACATATCCGGTCGGAGCAGGGCAAGTTGGGCCCTGCGTTCCCTTTTAGACGACCTGGCTTGGACCCTTGGACCCATGTTGCATCTGAGATGTATATTTTTGGGTTTGTCTCGTGGTGATGTTGTGGGCCTCTGTCCAACGGCGTCCGTCTTCTTTGTCCCAGCCGGCCAGTAGGCGCTTAGCCGCCAGGTCCCCGGCCGCCCGGGTGGAGCCACTGCAGGGGCTGGGCGGCGCATGCTGGGGTGTGTTGGGCGCTGGGGCGCATGTTATTGGATGTTGCCACAAGGGCAGTCGATGATCTGGACCTGTTGGCGAGAGCGCCTACATACGTGTCGTTACGGATGCCGTGAACTGCGTGACTGATCGCCTGTTCAGATGCACGCTGGTGGGAATCTCTTGGCGAGGCTTATAGTTCTCGCCACTGCCACCGCCACCATACGAATACTGGTAATTTGCGCCTGCAAGTGCTTCCTCTTAGAGCCTCTGGTGATTTCGCACATGTTCATTACATGGCAAGAAACTCGATTTCGTATATTTGATGCTTCTGAATCCAGCGCTACTCGTGAGGGCCTCACACTGGCACGCGAGTCCCCCTTGACGAGTGAGGCAAGCTCATTTGTACATGGCAAGTCTCTTCGTACTAATGCTTGTTGCGGGCTCCTAGCAAATCAAAGTCGCGGAAAACTGCCAGCCCTAACCCTACCAAGTATTGTCCGTTCATAAGGTCATCCAGAGCCTTTTCACCAAATTGTGTAGCAAGCACTATATGTAAAAATAGACCGACAACATGCTGCAAACTTGCTATTACTCATCCTTGATCTTGCTAATCACAATGGATCTCGTTTCGATGCTCCTTCGAGGCAGAGCATTGGGTGAAGCTCGTTCATTCTGGAATGACACATGTGGACAATCTGTGGTGGGATTAGCAGAAGTGGATAGAATATGTGACAGAAATTCACTCACACCGCGCATCACTTCCAGGATGGCTGTCGTACATTGTCATCACAAGAACCTAAAGCAAAAATCAGGTTAGTAACCATCATGGAACTATTTCCAGATTGGCCTTGGCCCCTGAGGCTGTGACCTATCGATTGTTTGCTGATGGAGATGGGAGCTTCAAGAATATTCGAGATGTATCTAACTTCTTCTGATGGCCATCGATCCAGCACCTGATAACAATTTAGTCCAAGACGGCTACCCAGAGATTTTGAGTATGCTTCTCACCATTGCTGCTTCTCGTTGTGGCCCAGATAGTATATCTCTTCCACCGAATGCGGGTAGACACTGTCCGCAGCGATAAGATCTTCAGGATCGATTGTGCTGGCATCGCAAAATGCAAGCGGGTTGTCTTCGCATACTGGAAGCAGAGGTCTCCAGGTGCTATTTAGGCATTAGAAACATTGCCTTTGAAGCCTTCCAGCCTGGAACCACCCTTACTTGATGACTCGGATTCTGCAGCCTGGCTGCAAATAGTCCAGCTGACCCTCGATGGTATGGTTGAAGAAGATCTCCGGGCCCGACTTCAACGTCACATCTAATGGTCGGCTTCTGTAAGTCTGACCACACAATTACTGGTTGCTATTTTGGCCAAGAAATGAACATACCGTTGTGTGCGCCCCGCGCTCTAGGTTCCACGATCAGAGGGTTCAGCACGTCGACCTTGTCTCGTGGCGACTCATCGTTCAATCTGGTCCTGAGATCATAAGTGTGCACAAACTCAGCACCCAGCTTCTCCTTGAGCCACTCGGCAATTTCCTCGCGGTGCCGACGGGCGCCGTTGATGGTGCCCACGCTCCACATGGTCTCGCTCTGCGGCTGGAATCGCTGGAATCCGTTCTTGGGCAGTGTCTTGGTCTTGTCATTCTGCACGTCAATGAGTTTACGGCGGTGCTCTACGAATTCGATGTTGTCAAGACGATGGCCCTGCTTGAAATACTCGCTGCCGTTGCTGAGGAGCGCACCGTAGGGCTTCTCCGTCTTGTACAGTGGCAGATCTGCCAGGTGCTCGATGTTGGCCATGATGTTAGGCATTTTTATGGTGACTTGTGGTATTTGTGGGAGATCTTGTGATGTTCAAAGTTGAATCCCGGATGAAAATGGTAGGAATGTGGAAAGCCGGCTAGGTCTCCTGAAGTCATTCAAGTATTCACATTCTTCAAGAATTATCTGGATGATAAGTCTGCAAGCGATCGACAACAAATTCTGTCAAATGCTTGTCTGTGTAATAGTTTCTGTCCTTCAATAGGAAGGAGTCAGCATATTGTTCCCCGCGTCTCCTTCAATCTGCATCAACACCTGCAAGTTTTCCTCACGTCATCTGCGTCTTAGATCATGACAATTTACCATGGTTCATCTAATCCGCTCATGGTAGATCCAGATATGAACGAGGAGGAGACGGTACACACAATTAAAAGCGTGTGATCTTCTGAAGGACCGTGGGGGGTGAATTCGCTTACAGTATCAATGTTATCGTTCCTAGACCATCTACATCCATTCTTCTTTTCTTATTACTCGAGACCACGAGGGCATCCGAATAAAGCAATCACCACTTTAAAATCTAATCGCATAACACCTTACCATTCCTCACGTCGACCACATCCTCTGAACCCAACTTTGAATCACAACTCTGTTCTCAATTTGACCATTGCTTTTGATACTTGTAATATTTTAGACGGCATTCGTAAGATACTAAGCCCCATTCCTACTATATTAAATAAACACTAATAACATCGTCATCTACATTTGTGATTATTCGTGCATATCTACGTAACACTCGTTTTGCGTTCTCAAGGAGGAGGATTGCAAGGTATCAAAAACTACAGAGAATCATTAGAGAAGAGCTTGTCATCTTTTGAAGGAACTTGGGGGTGTATTAGTCTGTAGTATGAAAATTGTTGCTCCTGGACCGTCCTTGACGGCCCCGGACCAGCCTTTGATCGCCACAGCCTACAGCATCTTACAGCATCGTACAGCATCGATTGACACGCATCCATGTCAGGCGATGTCGTTATGCATGCTTTCCCGCCGATAAGAAATCAAAGCAGTTGATTTGTTCAACAAATTTCAAATTTGATGGATTACTGACAACGTGTGTGCTGATGTAGAAGTAAAAAGAATGATGCAGGATAAAGAGAGAGGAAAAGTCTATAAAATATAGGACTACGACTGTCTTTATATAATTGTTCCCAAGTTCTAACTGTTGTTGCAATCTCTTCAAATTGAAAATAGTCCTTCCGGACTAAATGACCTCGAAAACAAACTTCTGAGAGTAATGTGCTCAAAACTTGGTTACAGCTTGGCATCATTCAAGAATGCCCCCGTGTTAAATATATTTTTAGCAATTGTATGAGACAAAGTCCACAGACACTACAACCCCTGAATTGTTGTAAGGTATCTACTTCCAAGAGAAGTGTCGCGTCACCCACCAGAAACAACAACGGAAGCTGCTCGAGATTTGTGGAGCGGATTGTATGAGTTCGTTGGTCCAAAGCTGGCGGATCCAGAGCATTTGTCCGTGCTCTACTTACAATAACTCAGGGGTTGCAGTGTACCAATTTGAAGTTTCAGATACTGAATTAAGTAACTGACCATGTTCTCCTCTAAGTAACAAGCCCTTGGGCACACTTTGCGAGGCCCATAACATGCTGTCTTCGTTAGTTTGAAGATTATCTCCATTAAGAAGTCTCTCAGGCTGATAGCAGTGATAGAATCTCCTGCCTAAATCTTCCTCGGGTTGCCCGTCATGTTTCTTCATCAATACACTTACCATCCGTTTGTTCTGCTGTTGTCTATCCAGGCCTTGCTAGGGGCGCTTCTTATCCTCGTCCCACCAAAGCCCATCCCGCGCCTCATATCGTCCGCATGCTTATTCTTGTGGTCGACCTTGGCCTACAATCTGGCTGATCCACAGACAACATCATCCAACAACCGTAATTTCAGCGTCTGTGTCAGTTTCTGCTACGTTCTCGCTGGCAACTACCGTCTCTATCTCACCCTACTCTCAGTACCAAGCTCTACAAGGACACTCATCCACAAAATCCGCTGGGTTGTAACAGGCATTCTCAACAATCCACGCCGCGGGCTTCGTGTGCTGCCGTCATTTTCAGAACGCGATGCCTCGTACTTCCCAATAAGATAGGAATTCCTTGAAACCCATGTCAAGCGAGCAATTATGTTCTGGGCGCTCCTCCACTTATTTGAAAAGGCTAACAATGATATATACAGGGACAACCTGATCGAGAGCGACTACAACGAGGACAAAGAGTCCGTCATGCGCCGATTATATGATGCCACGCCACGTGAGTTCTTCATTCGTCTCTGGCTGCTGCTCCAGTTCCACAAACATTTATTCGCACGCTTGAACTTGGCACACTCTATCTTTGCATTCAACGCTGTGGTCATCTTCGATGATGACCATACTACCTGGCGGCCCGCTATTTGGGGATATTGTAGATGCGTATACGTTGCGGAGGTACTGGAAGTATGTCTTATTCCACTGCTTGTCTCCTTACTGGTTGGCTAACCATTTGCCAAGCACATGGTGGTAGCAATGTCACCGTACATACCACATATGTCCTGCACGCACTGCCGTTATTATTAGAAGATTGTGTCCAGCATGGTCTTAGATGCTTGATTTCAAAGAAGAACCTGGGGAAGACTGGCACCGGCACCAGTGCTCAGTTTGCAGATTATATCTGGGTGTACTTTTTGTTTTGGTGGTCTTTGCCGGGACTGGTTCTTCCAAATGTGGAGTGTACTTTTGACATTGATTAAAGTCACGGGAATTTCCAGAGCTCCAACGTAAGCACCAGAGAAGTACCTAGATATTGTATTTACCTTCTCAAGTGCTCAGGAGTATTTGTGCTCCGTGGGAAGTGTTCCACAAGGTTCATTAGAGGACAACTGACCACAGATGCCGAACTTAGAAGGCTAGGTGGCTGGAACCGTTCACGACCGTTCGAAGTTAAAGACCCATTCTAGCCTACTTAAGGAGTTGGGATGGTTCGAATATTGTCCCCGAACTTCCCGGTGTCAATAGCTATCCCAAAAAAGCTCATTTGTTGAGATTCTAGGCATCGCGAGCAGATGAGGAGAGATGCATACCAACGACATCTCTATCACTACCTGTCAACGACCATAACTTCGATATCGAGCCTCGTGTCCAATCCTTCCTTGTCTCCCAATCCCCTCATTCCGCACAAAATACGCCGCCACCGCGGCCAACAAATTCATAACGCCCCCAATCACCAAAACCCCCCCAACAAGCCTTCACCGTGGAACAAGCCCCTCCATCCAGGGCCATGAGTCGCGCGACTCCAAATTCCTCCCTCCCACCACTCCCCTCCCCACGCCTCTGCAAGCCCTCCCCTCACCATCCCACTCTCCGCACAAACCACCCCGTTCCTGTTAACAGCCCCGTGCGTCCCAACCGCAGTGTACGTATACGCCTCGACGACCAGGAAGTTGCAGATTGCCACGATGATGTAGAATCTGCGGGCGTTGTTCTGGTTGGTGTGGTAGACCATGAAGTCGACGCAGCCGAGGAAGAGGTGGGCAACGGCCAATGCGAGCGGGGTTGCGATGGAGGGTGGAATGGGGAAGGAGGGGCTGATTTGAGTTAGGGCGTAGACTAGGGGGGAGGTGAGGCCGAGGATGGTGAGGGAGGAAGCGTAGGCGAGGAAGAGAGTGGTGAGGAAGGCGATTGAGGCGGGGTCTTTGCGTGAAGAGGAGGCGTGGCGGTTCATGTTTCGTTGTGGGTGAGTGCGGTGGTTTTGATTTGGTGTGTAGCAAGTACGAATTATATATAAAAGGCTTTCAAGCTTCGTGTATGAGGTAGTGGAGTGGAGATTGAGGACGGTGAGTTTCTCAGGTGTGTTGAGATGCAGAAGTGGCATCACCAATCAGAGAATTAAGCAGAGCACATCGACTCAATAAATAGTCCCTCCTTACTCACCTACAGGCAACGCAATGTCAGTCAACGACAGACGCCTCACAGTGGCCCAGTAGACGTCCTCGTCGGCCTCACTTGAGACCACAATCCCAGAATCCCAAAACACCGATACCTGAACGACACCCAGTCCTTCGATTTGTGAGCCCATCTTCCAGCCTCGCAACCCGACCTTTCCTTCTTGGTCAAGACCTTTGAGTCCAGTCTGCTTTTGCAAAGAGCTATATTCGGCCACGGCCCTTGTGATCCCCAACAACCACGACGAGCAGTTCCAGATATTGGAACGGCCAGAGACACAGGACACGGCGTGGCCGAGATATGTTTCGGCGCCGCTGCGGTATCTGGCACTCGTTGGTGCCAGATTACACCAGCTCAGATCGTTGATGTGGTTACGCACCTGGAACAGACACCCCTCTCCCGAGGATCTGGAAGATTGCAGGTGGACCTCTCTGCTGTACAGCGCACAGGCGCCTACCACCAGCCGCGTCGGTGGTCCAAGACACCTTTCGTATTCGCGTGGCCTCGACATATCAACAGGACCCACCTGCAACGCAATGCTTGGGTTCTGGAAGTCTCGTAGCGGCGCCAACGGATTCCTCAGCCGGGCTTTCATCTACCTGGGCGCTACCAATGGTGTGCGGGCGAGGCTGAGGCATCCCGGCCTTGCGCTGTGAGTGGTCGTGTTAAGCGTGTGGACTTGAACCTGTCACATGTCACGGAATACTTGGATACTTGGATAAGTCGGCGGCTGTTGCGATGGACTGGCCAGCTGGATGGCTGCATTTGGGTTTTGTGCATCGGGCTTCATGCAGCCAGCCAGGTCGCCCGGTGTTGGGTCGACGTGAGACGGGCCAGCACGAGGCTGACCAACCGACTGGCCACCCATCGGCAGTCACACAGTCACATCCACAGCCACAGCCCCAAGCTCTTGCACTTCGCACGGTCCCGACAATAACATTCGCACCAACTCTCAATAGTAGGGAACAATGGCATTACAAGAATCCAGGTGTTTTACACGCCGCCACTCCGTCCTTCTCGCGTATGATCTAGATACCCGTAGTAAAAAAAGTAAAAAGTGAAAAGTAAAAGTATACGCACACCGCCCTCAAATTCTGATATATGTGTGCTTGTGATATGCGCCGAGGCACCAAGTGTGCTTGGATGTATTAGTTTCTTAAGTGCTGCGCTTTCTATTTTCGTTCAAAGTTGGTCTCGACCAACACAGTTGGTCTCGAATGCAGGTCTGCTAGGGCCATTGACAGTGAAGCCGCAAGCCGACGATCCCAACCGTCTCGTGGCCGCACAAACATTACCATGTGTTGGTGACAGCGTCGTGCTGTAACATGCCTGTCATGACAAAGACAACTGCCAGAATCATCTACATCAGCAGATCATCCAGCCCCGAGCCACCACCCGCCGCCGGCTGGCTTCCAGCAACAGGCTTTGGCGCCGGCGCCCCCCAAATGCCCGCAGCACTCTTCTCCTTCGCAAGCTGGCCCATGGCCGGCCCCTGCGTCGGCGCAGCCTTCTTCGTAGCACCGCTAGCGCTCGCAAACAGCGCCGCAAAGGGATCCTCACCAGCAGCGGGTTTCTTCGCGGCTGACGCACCTGTGCCGACTGGCTTCAGAGCGCCCATGCCGGATGCGGGCGTGGAAGCGGTGGAAGCCAAGGGTGCGGGCACGGAGCCGAAATAGTTCGGGCCCGATGCTTGGTAGCCGCTGGGCGTGGGCTTGTTTGCGGCGGGCGACATGGTTGTTGCAGCGAGGGGTGTGCTGAAGGCAGAGTAGTTTGCGCTGGTGTTTGCGGGTGGTGGAGAGATAGAGGACAGGCCGACCATGGTGTTCAGGTTGGTCTGCTGTGGTGCTGAAACAGGTGCTGGGGCAGCGAATGTGGCACCGGAGGCATTGGAGGTCATGAGCGGATTGCTGAAGGCTGAGGAGGCAGTCGGTCCCGCGGCTGGCGCGGATTGGAAGTCATCGAAGTCGTCGTCGTCGAGGGTGGCAGGCGCAGCTGCTGGCGACGTGAGTGAGGCCAGACCGGAGCTATTGGAGGGGGCTGTGACGGGCGCTGAGGACGTAGCGATGGGCTCGTCGAAGGAGAACAGGTCGACTTCGGGTTCTTTCTCCTTCTTCTTGCTTGGTGGCGCTGGGTGCGTCTTCAAGCTCCTGGTGCCGCTAGCAGCCGCCCGCTCTGTTGTCTTTTTCGAGGCACGCGGGGCCTCTGGCTTGTCCGCGCCGTCAAACTCGTCGTACTCCTCGAAGTTGTCTTGTCGTCGGCTGCTTGAGTCTCCGTATTCGTTGGTTGCGCCCCCGAAACCACCACCGTCACCGTAGACACCGCCCGAGTATCCACCAAACGTTCCCGGAGCACCACCAGTATCACTACCAAAGCCACCATACCGGCTGCTGCTGCCGCCGCCACTGGAGAAGCCGCCCATGACGGCCGCACCGCCCTCGACACCGCCGTATTTGGTCTTGTTGGCGCGGGCCTTCTTGCGCTCCGAGCGGATGCGCTCGACGTCGCCGAGCAGTTCGGTGAGCTCCTTGGCGCGGTTGCGCACGTTGATACCTTGGTCCTTCCCGTTAAGGTCAATGTAATGGAATTGGCGTAGCATCTTGAGGAGTGTCAGGTGGGAGCGGGCGTCGTCGATGACACGCTCGGAGCCGTGCTTAATGAGGTATTCGAGGAGCTGCAGGGCTTTGTAGATCTGGCGCCATTCTTCGGCGGCTTTTTCTGTGAATCGTCGGTAGATCATGGGCATTATCTCATTGAGGGTTTGACTGTTGGAAAGACGATTAGCGAGGCTGGTCGTGGTAGGGCAGGTAGGAGATCCACGGTGGGCGGGCGTACTAGTTGAAGGTGGCATTGGCGATTTCCTGCATCATGGTGGAAGACGCGCCCCATGGTTCGTTATTGGTGGCCTCTCGCACCTGGTGTTCTGGGTTAGCGATGGTGTCGCGCATGTGTCTCGATCGGTGCAGGTAAGGTGGCCTCGCATACCTTTGACTCCATGTCGGTATAGTTCATGACAGCTTCGCCACATGTTAGCCGCTGATGCCCATGGTTTGGAGCGTTGGTGTCAGACTGGACGGCATCACACACCATTTTGAACCTTCCGTACGCCTGCCTTGATGTCGTACAACGACAGGTTGGAGACGGTATCCTGGAGCGATTTCAAGTCCATGTTGACGAGCGGCAGTCGGTTGGTTGCTGGTGTTGTATTATAGGCCTTCCTAGACTGTGAAGGTGGTGTCGGAATAAGGATCCAGTGGACTACCAAGATGCAGCGCAGAGCTGGCAGCGAGACTGGCTCAATGTTCTTTGTTGTGGTGGAGGTTGAATGGCAATGGGATGGTAAGTCTGTCCTGAAGCGCTTCTAGTCAGGAGGCGCACTTCAATTGACTCCTGCCAGCGCCCAAAGTGCTCCGTCCGGCCAAAAGCCGGGGCCTGCAACACTACTGAGAGCCGTGCATCTGTGTCAGAGAGGCTGACTAAGATGGATGTTTCGGCTATAATTGCACTTCGAGCCTCACCAAACCTCTTCCGGAGGCCGACATGCCATTCACTGCGGCTTGAAGTCCGTATACATTCTAGATTAGATTATTCTCCGATCTATTCTCAGCGGGTATGTGCATCATGTCCCTTGCACAGCAACAGAGACTATCAACTTTTATTGTTCAATGTTCTCATGGAGCACTAACTGGAGCTATACCCTAACCCCAACCCTGCAAACTAACGGCACCATAGCAGTTCAATAAACTGATAGTGCTACCTAGGTAGCAGCATGTGTACGTTGTGTGAATTCTTCTTCATAAACATGAATATGCACAGTATATCCTTTGCAGCATGTTCATGGCATAATGCAAAGTTGAAGCAAAAAACTGACATACACACAGAGTTGTTGCAACTTGGCGACGCAGATACGCCATGAACCAGCATGATGCCTTAGGCAAAATCGCTACGTTAGGAACCCTGGTGATGTGTCGTGCAATTCAAATTCTTCTTGATGAGCTCCGACCTTACAGCATCGTCAGCTTGACATCTCCAGCCTCATTGCTCGCAGCATTTCAATTCGGCGTGTCTGAACTCAATTGGCATTCTTGAGTCTTGTTCCAAGCTTCAATTCCCGGTACGTACGTTCACCGCTTCTGTAGTCTCTTCCTTTTGCCACCAGCCCGCAACACACAGCTTCACCCTTCACCACAGCACAGCTCGACGACACGTACCCCATACCTGCAAGTCTTCACCGATCGAGTCGGCCATGGTGTCAAGTCCCGAGAGAAGCCGTCTGTCCCGCTTCTCATCTGTGTGTGTGCCGTGGGACGATCAGCCAAATCACGGCAGCCATGCATGATGAGCGGGCAACGGCCTCGAGGACTGGACAGTACGCCATTCTCCGTGTCCCTCAGCTCAGTTGGCCGAGTACAAGTGATGAGGCCGTGTTAGTTGCCCCTCCAACACGATGGTCCAATGGTGTACCGTACTCCTGGTGTGGGTTGCTCCTTTTCCAAGGTGCATTAGCATGGGATTCGGGGAAACTGGCTTAGTGTGGACCATGCGCACAGGGCCTCTTCATGGTGTCTAGTCGAACTTCATGACGGCATCTAGAGGGCATCGTGAACATCCGGTCACAAACATGGAGAACTGGGGTGCCAAGTTGGCTCGAGGGTTGTCTTGTCCACAGATCCTTCCTCACTCGTCATTCTGCAACACCCCTGCATCTCCTCCGTCCTGCCGGAAAGTATGTCCCATATGTCCCAGACGTGTGGCCCTGTACTCGGCCAGACGGTGGTGATACTTGTGAGGCTTTGCTGGGACAAGCAAGAAACATGTTCTTTTCAACTTGTACCTCTGTAGATTGACGGGCGGTTCTGGCTGCTGGTCGTCGTCACCCCGCCATGTGCCCCCGTCTGGGGACACCGATAGGGTGATCCCTGGACCATGCCATGGAAACCGCGTGTTTGGCCGTTTCTCTGCCGTTTTACCATTGCTGACAGAGCATTTCCGTTGCAGCGCAGCCAACCACCGCCACCGTCTTCGCCATGGCCGCCCCACTTCTGTCGATGCCCCGCATCGTTACTTCCACCTGCGCCCGATCAGCTTCAGCCTTCGCTGCCCCTCGTTTTTCTTCTTCTCTCCTAACTTCCAACAAGTCCCTCCACTCCTCGATCACTTCTTCCTTCATTAAAAAAACCTCCAAGCCATCCACTTCACGAGCTTTCTCATCCACATCCTTCATCATGTCCAAGGTGTAAGTCAACAAACCCTCTCCTCTCCACCGTCACCGTCTCTCTGGTGGTCGATGCCATTGGGTTTGAGCTCCCTTCAAGCTCTGCCCTGAGAATTACCCCTCCTATTGGCTCCAATTCGTCTCTCCCGTTCCCTCGGGTTTTCTTCTGGAAGCTTTATGGTCGGGCACCATCGAACCACTATAGAAACCATCTCGAGACTAACAACATCCACAACAGTTTCTTCGAGATTGAGTGGGAAGGTCCCGTCCTTGACAGCTCCGCCAAGCCCACCTCTGAGGTGAAGGGTACGTACAAATGATGCCATCACCATCCC
Organism: Plenodomus libanotidis; assembly: GCA_022609195.1. Lineage (NCBI taxonomy): Eukaryota > Fungi > Ascomycota > Dothideomycetes > Pleosporales > Leptosphaeriaceae > Plenodomus > Plenodomus libanotidis. The sequence goes on from JAGKQA010000249.1 coordinate 36,596, forward strand.
ACTACCCCTTTTCCTTCCCTCCCTTCTCCGGAGACAACAGTCAGCCAAGCCAGCCATTGTCCATCCATGCATTATCACCCCATCCTACCGTTATCACCAAGCTTCATCTAGAACTGGGAACTAACCCACCATTCTTGAACAGTCCAGTCTGGCCGCATCAACTTCGAGCTGTACAACGACATCGTCCCCAAGACTGCCGAGAATTTCCGCGCTCTCTGCACCGGCGAGAAGGGCTTCGGCTACAAGGGCTCTTCCTTCCACCGCATCATCCCCGACTTCATGCTCCAGGGCGGTGACTTCACCCGTGGCAACGTCAGTACCGCCCCTCTAATTCAGGCTCCTACGAAGAAGAGCACGAAACAAATCATGCACTCGAAACAGTTCCACTGACATTCCCACAGGGCACTGGTGGCAAGTCTATCTACGGTGAGAAGTTCGCCGACGAGAACTTCAAGGAGAAGCACACTCAGCCCTACCTGCTGTCGATGGCCAACGCCGGACCTAACACGTAAGTTCCTGCTTCCTACCCAGCTAACCACCCGGTCAATCTGGCACCCCACTAACACACAAACCCAACAGCAACGGCTCTCAGTTCTTCGTCACGACCGTGAAGACTGAGTGGCTTGACGGCCGCCACGTCGTTTTCGGCAAGGTCGCCGACGAGGAATCCAAGCGTGTCGTCCGCGCCCTTGAGGCCACTGGCAGCGCTTCCGGCACCGTCAAGTACGGCAAGAAGCCCACCATTGTCAACTCTGGCGAGAACTAAGCTCAGAATGCTGGGGTTTCTGGAGGCGTGACGTGGAGAGCGGAGGACAAAATGGAAAAGAAAGCGAAAAAGACCGTGCGCACGACTTGGTGCTGCTGCCGTTTCTGACTTCTGATCCCACCCGCTTAAGATTGGTTGGTTGAGCAACTAGACTGATTGACAGGTCTTTGATCGTCGGTTGGCTTGTTCCTCCGACTGGCGTAGGCAATTCAAAAGTTTGCTCTTCTCCACACTCAGTGTTCATTACTTGATGTTCAGTGTGCTGTGTATTTCAACTTCACACAAGGAGGCTATCCTCAGTGAGGTGTGTCTTGCTAACTATGCTGTCTTGTGATATCGTAAATGCTTTGCCCTTAGTTTTGTTCCGTCAAGTCTCCGCATGCAATTCCAATTAAACGCCGGCTATGATTTACTCCGTGTACATCCAAGGCGACCACATGGATAGATTTCGTGCGCGGTCTCTTACTCATGGCATAGTCTCCCGAGGGTCCCCTCACTGATCAACCGCGCTCGTTTCCAGGGTCACCACCGCGAAATTACCATCCTCTTCTAGAGGCACGCCATTGTGTAGCGCCAGTATATCGCACTCTTCTTGAGGGACCACGCTCGTCTCTAAGGACACTTGGTCGGAGTCACCATTCTGTTGTAGAGACGCACCCTTCCGCAGCTTCAATATATGTCACTCTCGTTGGCGGATCACGCTGGTCTCCAAAGACGTTTGCCCGAGCCCATCATCCTCTACTGCAGAGGACGAGGACACATCCTTCCGCAGCTCCGCGATGTCCCACGTCCCGTACGCATACCCCTCTCCCAGCCCTCATCCTCACGCGGCGTCCCTGTCCGCAGTTTTCCCCACTCGTCGACGCCATCCTAATCGCCCAACCACCGCTGGAAGTAAACACAATTCCCCGGCCCCACCGGCCCGCCCTCCTCACAGAGCTCAAACACAGGACACCCTCCGCACGGCGCCTCAGTGAACGCATTGCTTAGCGGATGCGCGCCCATATCCCCCACACTCAGATCCAGCACGTCGGCATCCATCGCACTGCTGTCGCGCATCATGGCCGTCAGCGGCGTGGGGTCCGTCGCGAGCGGCCGCACGGTGCGGTACCGCGGCGGCGAGCGGTCGGACAGCGGCTCGAGCAGCCCATCGTAGACAAGCACATCGACGAGCTGCTGCACGTCGGGGATGGTGAGGGTTGTTTCAGTGATGCCGGTGCCGGCTATGAACTGTGCGATCTGCCGCGTGGTCGGGTAGCCATTGTAGCCGGCGGGCAGCGGGAGGAGTGAGATTTGCTTGGGCTCGCGGGAGGCTTTCTCTTTGCGCGGCGGTGCCGCGGGGTTTGCTGGTGTTTCGGTGGAGATGTCGTCTGCTGCGCGCTTCTTGCTGCCCTTGGCGGCGGCTAGCGCCGCAGCGTCCCCTTTCAGAATACCTTTCTTGGGCTCTTTCTTGCGCGCGGGGTTGGAGGACGCGACGTGCCGGTAGGTGCTCTGCTGGGTCACGTAGTCGAAGACGAACTTGAGCAGCTCCGCGATGAACGCCTCGTCCAGCTCTCCGTCCGTGTACCACGACCCACCCGCCGCGCGATCACTCGGCCGTAATCCAGCTTTGATGTACATCTTTTTATTTGGGTGCTCGACGCTCTTCATCTCGCCGATGTAGCTCTTGCTCTCCAGAAACTTCAAATGCGCCTTCAACACGCTGTCGTGGAACCCGCTGCGCGCCTTCAGCGTGCGCGACCAGATGCCGTCCGCGCCGGCCTCGTCAATCATCTCGTAGACGATGCTTTGCTCGCGGTTGAGACTGCGGTACTTGGCGGCGTCCTGAGGCGTGCGCCAGCGCCAGAGGGTGGCGCCGCCTTTGCCCGAGTAGAGGATGAGGAGCTTCTCGTTGGTGAGACGCTGGATGAGCTGCAGGAGGATGTGGATATCGTTGGTAATCTGGAAAGCCATGAGGTCTTCTTGTGCGAAGAGTGCGGTGGGGTCGCCGTGCGCGGAGTCGACTATTGCGTCGTAGAGGGCGTCTTTAAGGATGGCGAGTTTGGCAGCGTCGGGGTGGGGGGTTGCCATGGTGGGCGGTCCGGGGGGGCGTTGTACGCCGCGGATCACGTTGGAAGGACGGTCGGTGGGATGTTCGAGGCTTTAGAGGTTGGTGTTGAGGAGGAGCTATGGTTGCTGGTTGCTGGCGCAAGTGCTGCTGGCTTGAGTCAATCGGCGAAGTACTGGTGGTAGGTGGGCAATTATGCCTATGCTGAAGCTGTGATAGAGCACAAGGACTGGTGTAATATTGCTGAGATGTAGTGATTGTGGGTGCAGAGTGCTTTGGGAATGTTTTTGTGTAGTTGAAGATGTGGGAAGATGTGTAGTGCAGATCAAAGGTGGAAATTAGAGGAAGCCCCTCCGTAAAAAGTTCTGCCACGCTGGTGCAGGGATCAGTGCTGGAGACTGTCTCACCGCTGAAGCTTTTTTGGGCCGAATTTCAACTTCACTACATCCCCACACACAACAACCACCTCCAACACTGTTTCGACAACACACTAGAGAAAGATAGAAGACATACTGTTGGATACTGCCTTAACTGTCTTTGAAGAGAATTTTTTAGTGCTGCTGTGCCCTTGGGCTTCTTCGTGCCCCTCTCTCCATGCAGTACTGCAAGCTCTGCGCCTGTGTTTGTGAAGATGATTAAGTTGGTCGTGTCTTTCAGCTTTCCTTGAAGTCTCTGTGGCTAACGCAGCGCTTCTTGTTTCCATCAAACACCTCATATCACTCATTTCAGGTTGCTCCCAGCATACGTGGCTTTTCCTCCTGTGTGGGCTTTTGAGAAGAAGTGCTCTCTGGGATGTGCAGGATGGGCATGCAAACAGCTCGAGACTTTGTGCGCACATGGTGGCTTCTGCTAGCTCTTCCTGAATTCCCTATTGTACTCTATGCTCTCTACTGCTATGTGATCAAATGCATGTTTATGGATATGACGCGAAAGTAGCTATCAGTGCTTTGCACTGGCCGGGCACCTATATCCATGTACAATGGGTTGGAAAGCTACTAAGTAGTGTCTTGAGTCTATCTGCCCCCAGTGGACAACTAGTTCAGCCTTCAAACCATTGCATCTTCAACCTGGTCCTGAGGTCCTTTCCAATCGAGTACTGTATTATGTAGCATGGATCTTTTGGTCTGTGCTTGTCTCTCCCCCTAGTCACGGTGTGTTGCTCTTTTTGCGATTGTCAAGGACTAGACTTGTCTGAAGAGAGATTTGTGGTCAGCTGCAAAGTTGGGACTGAAAGCCGACCTTCGACAACTGTGTTCAAAGGGTATCCTCGACACCTCTAGACTCCCATACTAAATTACTGTTCTCCTTTTAATATGCTTTCTGCTTGCTCTTCGTAATTTCTACATCTTCCTCACATCTCATGCTTGGGAAGGGACTGCTGCTATCTGTTACAGTATTGCCTTTGGGGAGCCTTCCATAGCAACGCCCATCTCAACTGCCACACTCTTCTGTCGAAAGTCAAACTTCAAGACTCATCTGATCTTACTTCCATCATCACATGGAGTGTTTGTTCACTGTGCGCTGCATCGTAATATGCCACGCAGCTTTTCTATTCCCCTTGGTATTTACTGCATTGCCATACACAGCTCCACATCTGCGGATGACAGGGCCACTTCTTCAATCGAGCATGTTCTCCTCTTGGTGTGGCGAAGCTTGCAGAGTAACTCTGCTCAAGTGATTTGATGTATCTTGGGCTTTTGATCTGGATGATTCCCCTCCAACATCGTGAAAACGTACACTTTCACCGCCAGTAAATGGGTCATCTTCCCCATCATTATCCCAGGCTTTAATCTTGCTATCGCAATGGGCATACTACACAGCAGTTTCTTACACTGCGAGTTCCTCTTGGCCTCTAAATAAATCAGCAGCAAGGCTCAGTCACCGGTTCTTTTCATACCCTGGCACATCCCTCCCAAAAGCAGCTCCTTCTAAGGCACACTATCACAGCTTGACATGCACCTCACCTTATTGACCAATCTTTCTTCAACCTCAGTCCCACTCAGGAACACTCCTACTACTTAAACACAACCGCTCCAATCTCTCAACACCATACTAACCAGAACTCAGACTCCTGCTGAATACAATTTCTGTCCACTTCCATTCTACTTGCACCTTCCCAGCAGCACACCACCTCTACACACCTTCCAGCTTTATCTGCTGTTGACCACCTCTCAACTCGACTTTCAACTCCGCTCACGTCGGATTACCTCAAATCACCTCCAAACTTCTTCACTCTCCCCAAACAACCATTTTGTTGGTGTTCTGTTCTCTCCACTCAACATACCTCACAATACAGTCGAAGCATATCTCGCAGACTGCACAAAATACGCAATATGGCTGACGCATCCAAACCGGCTCATCGCGATGAGCGACCCCCTGCTCGAGTCCCTCGCGCGCTGACCTCGTTGGGACATCGAGGTTTTTCGGCTCCTACAACCCCCACGATGGCGCGGTCTCTCGGCAGGGTAGAGCCACTTCGTATAGATCATTGCCCTCAAATACTGGATTTGTGCAGGCGGGCGACTTCTCAAAACGGGGCCGGGTGTCTCACGGTCAGATGCCCCCTCGAAGTCATATTCCTCTCCACCAACACATGTCTGGTCGGGATCGTATGGGCCCTCGTGGTCACAACTCACCTTGCCTCCAGATGTCACCGTACAGCTCGTCGTATCCCCATGACCAGGCGCATCCTTAGGGACACTACCAACTCTCCTACATGCGTTCAAGTGGGCAAGTCTACGGCGGACCTCCGAACAATGTCTTAACTTGCCCTGAAGCAGCTGCTCCAAACGGTATGATGCACTTCCCTTCGCAAACTTCGAACCCTCACCACGTGGGGTCGCAACACGCTCTGGTCAACTTGACGGGACCGTTCAACAAGACGATGCCTCTCCACCTCTGACGCCGTCTCAATTGCGTTCAATGCACGACCACCTCTCTCGACCACCGAGCGAAAAGTCTGCGACCGACTCAATGGCCGGCTCACCTGGCGCTCACTTGTCGGCACGTCGTCCCGTCATAGCTGGACTTCTGTCAACTCTCCAGGCTGAGGCTATCATAAGTCCAACTACTCCTACGAAGTCTGAAGACCTCTGTACAGCAGTTGTTCACGGCTTGGGCTTGGAGGATCCGTTCAGTCCTAGCAGGGAGATGAAGGTAGAGGACGCTGAGAAGCAGGAAGCTCACGGTACTATTCACGGTCTAAAGCAGGTCTCCACTCCTGAGATGTCAGCGACTCGACAGACCGTCCAAGAGCAAGATAACCACTCGGGTGTCGAGATGCAACTCATTCAGCAGTCCGTCAAGAATACCGCTGAGGCACCCATCTCCGCTAGTCTGTCTACTTTTGCCGCCGCAGCTATCTTCGCTGCCGACACAGCTATGGTGATCGCCGATTCGCCGAACCTTGCTCAACGTCCTGCAGTCCAAATGCACCAGGTTGGAGTTGGCGAATTGATTAGAGGTCCCAGCAAGCAGTCATTCCCGTCAGATTCTGGAGAAGAAGGTGATGACGCAAAGGGGAATTCTGACGAGGAGATGAGCGAGGCGACTGACGATGACGAACAGTCCGAGCGAGACGCCACGCCTGCGTCTGAGGCAGGCGTCACTTTGATTGACAAGTACGCCTTTAATTTCAATCGCGACGGATAAAATCACCGAGTTCCACAACAACTCACGAATGGCATCACTGTCCACACATACTGTCTCACCGCTTAGAATATAACTCTGAAGCAGCACCGCAAGTCATGTCTGGACAAAGGGGACACTACCGTTAACAATTCCATACCACCCCTCGTTCCACACCAGAGCGAGTTGGACCGCATACCATATACCATTCCGTGCATCTGGGTTGGCATGCTGCCGAGCCCAGAGTCTCTCGACGAGGACAATGTCAACACGGCCGTCGAGGGAAGTTCAAAGAAGTCCATCAAGAAGACGGGTACCAGAATTCGAGGCACGGTCGATGGCCTGCGCGGAGATGGGTTCAAGAAGATCGACTTCGACCCCAAAGCCCTGCGAGTCGTGGCCAAGAAGTCGGACAAGGTCACCAAGGATGTGCACCTCTACGCTCTGCTTACCAGCCTGCCGGGCAGCAAGCAATGCGTGGGTTTCAAGGTACCTTATGGCGATGTGTTCTACTTCCGCAACTTTCGTGATGATTCGACTCAGACCATCACGCCTCGCAAACAAGCCACTGTCAGCTTGCTGAAGGCAAGCGCCTTCCCCGTTGGTGGTACTGCTTCGAAGCTTGAGTCACCCAGCCCTTCACTTGGGGAGTCTGCCAGTCCGCAAGCCACTGAGACGGGCTCACTAGCTTCTGCCTCTCTGCCGGCCTCTGCTCGAAAGCCTGCAGCTGTCCAGAAGCCTGCTCCGACTCTGAAATCTAAAGTCCAGAAGCCTACTGCTGCCAGTGTTGCTACTACGACCGTTCAGAAGCCCGCTACGACTAAGAAGCCTGCTGTTATCCAGAACCTCGCGCCTACTTCTCAGACCAATCCTGCCTCAAGCGCCGCGCACCGTCTCGTCGCTACCCCCAAGCCATCCCCAATCTCCACTTTGTCAACTCTCCAACACATTCCCTCGGACGACACGAAGTCCACCCAGAATGCCTCGAAGAAAGCATTGGCAGAGACGAAAGAACAGATCAGAGCTGGAAGGAGGAAAGCTGAGGATGCCGATGTGTTCGTCAACCGCGTTCGGAAGAAGGCCAGAGTCGAGGCGAACGTGCGAGAGAGCGTGGAGGTCGATGAATGCGACCTGTCCGGAGCTCTCGCTCTCGAAGGCTCTACAGAAGTTGAGTATCCCATGGATCTTGAAGGTGGCAGTCTGGATACCACACGCGCAAGCACTGTCGAGGACAAAGACGACGAGAACTGCTCCGAGTACGATATCGCTGTCAACGACCCTGAGTTTAAGAAGATGATGGACGCCTTAATTTGCTCACCATGGCGTACAGGCAGCAGCACCCTCAAGAGCACCAAGACAGTGTCTTTCCACGTCCCGTCCACCAACATTCACGATAGCTCCGACGAAGACGATGAAGAGACCCTTGATCAGCACAGCAACGCTCGCCAGGAGTCCATCTTCTTCGCCAAGAAGCTGAGGAATCTGGCAGACCAGTTTGAAGCTAACCAGAATGCGGTCGTCGCTCGTCAGGCTTGGACACTAGTTCACAGCCTCGAGAACCGCGCCGGTACCCCCAAGACAAGCCTGCTAGGCGTCTACTTCAACGTGGCCCCTGGTGAGGCTGTTGAGGCCGAGGACTCTGCCGAGCAGCTCAAGGAGTTCCACACAAGTACCAACCCTTCCCACCTCCTGCCACCCGTCACCCACTAACCCAAACCTCAAACACACAGGCCCTCTTCCCCACTCCCGCAACCGACGTTGACAACCAGGATCACGTCTAGGCCTGGCTAGCCAAAGGGCTGCAGAAAACCGGCCAGTCCATCAGCCTTGACATGCTACGCCCGACGTTCATCGCCTTCGCGGCGCGCTACAAGGCCAAGTACAGCGAGAGCGGCGGCGGCGAGTGCAGCCGCATGGCGGCGTCGAAGCTCATAGATATGGTTGTCCTTGCGCGCACTGATGCGGAGGTGATGATGCGGGCGGAGGTTGGGGGGATGGATGGGGGGAGTGAGTGGCCTGGTCAATACCACCCGTATGTGGATGAGGGGGAGGAGGTGCTTGTTTATCGGGAGACTGTTTGGACCCATCCTGAGGATCGGATTGCGGTCTGAAAGGAAGGACTGATCGGTCTAACATTTTCTCTGCTGTCGTCGTTGCGGTCGTTGTCGACACCATACACCATCTGGGCTCGGAGCTCATGCACGACGAGGGACCACTCTGCAGACGCGTCGATTTGAGCATAGATGGAGCATATATCGGCAGGTGCATCACTCGACTCGCTCGCGAGTCATTTCCGAATCGAGGTGCATGTTCCCCCTTCTGCGCGCTGGAATCAGGCCTGTCAGCAACAGATCATGGGATTTCGCAAAAAGGCCGATGGAAAACGCATTGCTTTGTGAAAGAACCTGGACAGGCATTAAAAAAAGGGCCGGTTGTGGATCAAACGAAGGACAGCACAGGGTGAGTTGCCCAGCAGCCCAAGGCGGCTTACTCACGCTGCCTTCATCTCACGGACGGCAGACTACCTCCCCTGATGAGATTTTGCGCGCTCCAACCTCTAGCTCAGCCAATTCCCGATTGTCAATAGACGTTGATTTACTTCGAAAGCCGCGTAAACACATTCCATTTTTGCTGCTGCTCCTGATCCTGCGTTTCGCCGGAAGTCTGCCGTGGTGTCAATCATGAAGCTGTTTGCCCCAAGCGTGCGACAGAGCTGCATAATGCCTCGCCGGCACAATCTGCAGCCGGCGATAAGCTTGAACGCTGAGGAGTCGAGGAAGCTTCTGTGATGCCAGATTCGGCATATCGGATCTGCATGGATAGATATTGTGCCTTGGGTTGTGGTATGTTTCCTGAGATAAAGAAGTTGTTGTGCTTCGTTGTCAGTTTTGCTCTGCTCTACAATTCACTACTGTAACATCCAAGACTGGTTCTACGAATAATCGATCCTTAGTGATAGCATGCTGTCACTTTGTCAGAGTCTCATATCACCGGCGTATCGCGGAAATAACAGAGACATCTAGGACCCCTGTCGCTTTGATGCATGTTAGCCAGTATTATTCTCGTTCCGATTGAACGATCACAACCCCACTTTTCTCAGCCTGCGTATTTTTTCTAAAGCATACTCAAAAAGAAAAAAGCTCAGTCACAACAATTCAATTTAATTAAGCTTAATACTAAAAAACGTCTAATATTTAAAATACTATATTTATTAAAAAAAAACTTAAATCTTTCGTATTTATTATATTTAACTTTTATATAAAGTAATA